>BSBM01000830.1:1282500-1307500 GCA_027924585.1 Larix kaempferi
ATGACGAAGATGACGATGGTGGAGATGTTGATGAGGAAGGGGGAGATGACAACGATGATGAAGATGTTGATGATGATGGTGATGGTGATGATGATGATGATCATCATCATCATCATATTCATCATGATCATCATCATCTTCATCACCATCATCATCATCATCCTCGTCACCATCATCCTCATCACCATCATCATCATCATCATCATCATCATCACCATCATCCTCATTGTCATCTTCATCACCATTGCCATCATCATCATCACCATCACCATCATCTCATCATCATCACCATCATCCTCATCGTCATCTTCATCACCATTGTCATCATCATCATCATCACCATCACCATCATCTCATCATCATCAACATCATCATCAACATCTTCAACATCATTGTCATCTCCCCCTTCCTCATCAACATCTCCATCATCGTCATCTTCTTCACCATCACATCTTCATCAACTTCATGTATCCCCTTGACAAAGGAAATTAAATAAACCATACAAAGGCATACAATAGCGTGTACGCACAAGGACGCGTGCACGCTATTCTTAATGCATGCACGCTTTCAATCATGTATGCACGTGTTTGCACATGCATGTAGTTGTGCGCGCATGTGTTTGAATTCAAATTGTTTTTGGCTCCCTTGCAGGCTTGGAATTAGCTTCGGATTGCACCTTTAGGCTCGGTCCGATTTATCCCTGATTTATAGCAGAAAACATCAACTGCTGCAACTTCCTATTTTTCACAGCTAGTTCTGCATAAGCTCCACGAGTGCACTGCAGATGAAATTACACACACTTGTTGAGCTCTATGTGCAGATTCCAAATATATAATTTTTTAATAGATCTATTGTTGTTCTCTATTTTTAATTCATTTTAAACTGCACTCATGTCAAATTCATAAAAAACATAGGTCGTTTATTTGGTCTCTAACTTTTGATTGGCTTACCTATGTCGAAAATGGAAAAGAACCCATCTAAGAGCACGAAAATACCTACAACCTAAAAAAAAATGCATTTTGATTATTTTTAGACCATGATATGGTGGATTAAAACTTGACAATGTTGTTTTAGGGATTCACTAACTTCGGTAATTTAAAAAATATATAAAATTGACTTTTAAAATTTTGGAAAAATAGTCCCACACAATATTTTTCTGTTGCCTACGCCTCTACATATTTTTTTTCTCGTAAATTGAAAATTTACATAGAAAACAGGCGGGTCAAAAAAAACATGTGCATTATGTTTTAGAAAAAAAATAACATACCAATCTTCGAATAATGACATTTAGGGGTGGTTATACCACTTTTCCATAAATAAAAATTATATATTCCGAAAGGTCATCTTTTTTTCTATGTTTCATCTTTTTACACCTAATCGGAAAAAGTTTTGTAGGTACCTCTAATAATTTATTTTAATGATAATATTTTTGTTTTTCCAGAATGTTATTGCAACTAACGTGTCATAATTGGGTATCATTACCTTGCACCAACCCCCTATCCAATTTTCAATTAGGATGGGAATCTTTCACCCTCGAAATTGTTCCTGACTTTTATAAACTTCCTAAGTCTTCCCTAACTCAAATTCCATCCATGAGATTCATGCCAACTCAATTTGGGAAGATATTCCCAAGTATGCCACTTGTCCCTCCAAATCTAAACCTCCTTCTTCACTCAATTCGAGTAGGTGTCTCTTTGGATGCCCTAAATCCCTTGTTCATCTTCTTAGAGGCTAGTTTTAGCCCTGAAATGTCATGTATGTCATATTTCATCCATCGGGTCTAGTTTTGTCATAAGTCTCATAGGCATCTTCATCATTGGTGTCATAGAAGCTAGGGAATCTAGCCCAAGTGTCCCATTAGCTCCAAAATGCCTCTTCCTCTTCCATGGGAGTTACTCTTCCTCTACATTTAGACCTCATTGAGTCATTCCAAGTATTATTGCCTTCCAAATCCCCCAAGGATAGTGGAATACACCTTGGATTCGAATAGGTGAGAGTGAAATTCCACGTGGCATGGGAAATATAGTTTTGTGTGGGTCCCACACCATCCATGTGTCTCCATGACCAAGTGCCATATTATTTTCTCATCATAAATATTTATTTATCCCCTATTAATATATTTTTGTTGATCTAAATTCCATTTGGGGTTTATTAGTCTCCTTATTCCAAATTTAATGTCTCCACCCAACCTAGGAAACTAGTAGATTGGTGGACTTTTCTCCTTTTGGAATTTATTTGAATGGGGAAATTACAGTCCTCCCCACCCAAGATTGCTTTCCCTCAAGCAATTCTAAATTAGGATGCTGCAAAATTTGTTCTTCCTCCCATGTGGCATCCTCACTTGGAAAATCTTTCCATTGTACCAAATACTCCCTTATGGTCATGATCCTCAATTTTCTTTCTCTTGTCTTCAAACTTTTTCTGGGATAAGTGTGAGTTGTCCTTCATCATATAATGGAGGGAGGGTTTATGAAACAAATATTTTCTTACCAATATCCTTCATAAGGCATGAAACATGCAATACATTGTGAATTTTTCGCCCTTTCGGAATCTCCAACTCATAAGCAACCTCCCCAACTTTTCGAGCCAACTTATAGGGACCATAGTATCTTGGTTTGAGAATTTATGACCCTTTCACCTTCAAGGATGTTTGTTTATGTGGTTGTATCTTCAAATAGACCAAATCATTTACTTGAAAATTTCTTTCCACTCTATGTTGATCTACATAGTGTTTCTGTTGATTTTGGGCAACCTGCAAATTGTCTTTTAGGAGTTTCAAAATCTCATGACTTTCCTCCACCTAATATTTATCCTTTGGGGCTCTACTATCACCAAATTTGTGCTCAAAAAATGTAAGTGATTCATAACCATATAGTTCTTTAAAAGGGGACATGCCAATGGACATATGGAAAGTAGTGTTGTAGCAAAACTCACCCAAATGTAGCCATTTCACCCATGTTTTCTGCTTCTCACCAACATAGCTCGTCAAGTACCCTTCCAACTATTGATTCACTCTCTATGTTTGGCCATCAGTTTGAGGATGATATCTTGTGCTTGGATTCAATTGAGTGCCAAACAACTTGAAAATTTATTTCCAAAAGGAACTCATTAATCTGCAATCTCTATCACTCACAATGTTCTTGGGAAGTCCATGCAATCTGAAAATTTCTCTAAAGAATCGATCAACCACTTGTGCAATAGTAAAAGATGAGGTAACAACAAAAAAATGATCAAATTTAATGAGTCTATCCACCACAACATAAATTCAATCCTTACCCGAAGCCTTGGGCAAACCTATGATGAAATCCATGGATACACTTTCCCACTTTTGTTGTGGAATGGGCAATGGTTGCAATAGACCCGCGGGATGTGTATGTTTAGATTTGTTTTGATGACATGACTTGCATTCATTCACATATTTTAGAACATCCTCTTTCAGCCCCTTCCAAAAGAATCTTTCCCTTAGTTGCATATATGTTTTGAAAAAATCAGGATGTCCTACTAAAGGAGAGTCATGACTTTCCTTCAAAATATTGTGCTTGAGATTCGAACCATGAACCAAATATATTCTCTCCTTGTATTAGATGATACCATCTAAAACCTTTTACCTATCATCACCTTTGACCCCATCTAACACACCACAATCAAAACTATCTTTGGCATATTCAACTATTAGCATATTTTTCCAATCTTTTGAAATGCCCATAAGATAAAATGATGGCCTTCTAGATAATGCATCTGCTACAATATTATTCTTTCCCTTAACATATTCAATGTCAAAATCAAAAGCTTGGACTTTGCTTACCCAATTTTTTTTTCCTTTCATTGAGGTCCTTTTGTGTGAGAAAATGCTTCAAACTGTTATGGTCAGTTTTGACCACAAACTTGTTCCCCATCAAGTATTGTCTAAACTTGGCCAAGGCATGCATGATGGCTAAAATTTATTTGTCATAAATGGAATAGAGCTTCTCATGTGGCTGCTAATTTCTGCTTTCAAATGCTATAGGGTGTTGATTTTGTTTTAGGACAGCCCCTATCCCTTCTCCTGATGCATCAAATTCCAAGACAAATCGTTTAGTAAAATCAGGTAATGCAAGTACTGGACAACTACTCATTGCCTCTTTCATTTTTTGGAAATAATCTTCAGCAGCTTCATCCCACTTGAATGCATGCTTCTTGCTCAAATCAGTAACTGGAGCAGTTAATTTAGAGAACCCTTTCACAAATTTTCTATAGTAAGTGCATATTCCAATGAAATCTCTCAATGCTGTGATGTTTTTGGGTGATGTCCATTCAAGGATAGATCTTATTTTTTCCAAGTGTACCTTCACTCCATCTTTCCCAATGATGTGCCCAATATATAAAACTTCTTTCATCCCAAATTCACACTTAGACAACTTAACAAACAAAGATTGTTCATGCAAAATTTTCAAGACAACTTCTAGATGGTGCAAGTGTTCCTCCCATGTTTTGTTGTAAATTAGATTGTCATCAAAGAAAACCAAAACAAACTTACAGAGTTGTTTGCTGAATATTTGATTCATGCATGATTAAAATGTGGCTGGAGCATTGTTCAACCCAAAAGGCATGAAAAGAAACTCAAAATGGCCATAGTGACATCTAAAAGTTGTTTTATGCACATCCTCTTCCTTCATTCGAGTTTGATGGTAACCAGATCTAAGATCAATTTTTGAGAAGAATTTTGCTCCATGTAGCTCATCTATTCTTGGGATGGGATATCTATTTTTTATCGTATTTTTATTGAGGGCTCTAAAATCAATGCACATTCTGAAGGTCCCATCCTTCTTCTTCACCAAAACCACTAAAGAAGCATAGGGACTAGAGCTTGGTCTAATGAGTCCCAACTCCAAGAGTTCTTCAATATCCTCTCTGAAATTTTTGGGATGTCTATATGCTGGGATTTGTATAGATGAAGTTCCCACCTCCAAAACAATGTTGTGCTCAACTCCTCTATCAGGTGGCCTTCTAGGAGGGAGGTCTCCAAAAACCTTTTCATATTTGTGTAGTAGCTGCCTTATATCCTTGGGATGTTCTGAAATATTTATTTTTGGTTTGGGTGAAGTGATGTAACATTCAAAATCCCACTCAATATATCCATGCCTCAATATGGACCTCATACTGTGGGAAGTCACTACTTGATTCAGATAGGTGTGCTGCCCTCTCACAACCCTTTGTTTTCCTTCTGAATCTTTGAATCTCATTTCAGGAATTTGATAATTCATTGTATGCTCCCCTATAGAGTACAACCATTACACTCCCAAGACCTCATTAGTATCAGCAACATCAACCACATAAAAGCTATAAAAAAAGTGTAATTACCTATGGTGATTTCTAGCTTTGGAATCCATGTTTTGCAGTCCATAGTGTTGTGAACTGGAATGATGACTGTGAAGCCATCGAATCGTTCAGTAGGTAGATTTATCCTCTCCACCATGTCTACAACAATGAATTTATGTGTGGCTCATCCATCTCCCAATACCGAGACCCTTTGTCCTTGCAACACTCCCTTACATCGAATAGTGTGAAAACGAGGCACTGTTGAAAGTGCTACCATCCTTCCTTTGTCAGGTGAAGGATGATTTTATTCTTGTTTCCCTTCTTCTACTATATTATATCCCTATTTTTCATCTGAAATATGTCCTTCTTCCTCCATACCCCCTTCATACTCATCATTATCATAAAATACTTCAATGTATTGTGCTTTCCCCTTAGCACATTTATGCCCTGGTACCCATGGTTGGAAGCATGTGTAACACATTTGTTTCTTCTGAGTTCTTCCATGTTTAGTCCCTCTTTCTTATTCTTTTCAAATGCATCTATTTTCCAAGGTTTCTTTTAAAATCTGAATTTGGAAGGGAAGTTAGACTTGGGAGGAAACCTTGTCCTAGGTAGCACATTTTGTAGATCTCTTGTCAAGTTCATGGCATCCTTCAATGAATTAGGTTTGTGGGCCTTAACTAAACCTTTTAAGAGTTCAAACAAACCTTCAGTAAAGAGAAATACTAACCTTACCATAGATATATCAGCCACCTTAACTGATACTTTTTGGAATTCCAACATATACTTAGCAGGGGTTCCAACTTGCTTCAATTGGGCTAGTTCTTTGAAAGGCAATTTTGGGTCTTTTTGCTCAAAAATTTCTAATACCCTGTCAACAAATTCTCCATATCTTGTAACCTGATCATGTCTCAAGGTTTTCAAACCATGGAACCACCAATCATTGGATTCTCCTTCAAGATGCAAAATATCCATTTTTAAAGCATCCTCTTCCACCATTGGATTCAGCTGAAAATACACATCTAGTTTTTGTACCCAAGTATTTGTAGAACATTGAGATGAGCCATCAAAAGGGGAAAGGGGCATTTTTCAAATGGAATATTTAAATTCTTTATTCTGAAATGGATTCCTATTACCTTCCCTCATTTTGTTTTTTCTTGCAACATTAAAGTATTGCTCAAAGGGTAGAGTCCTTCTACAATCTTCACTCAACTTTCCATTCTTTTACAATCTCCTGCATATCAAATTGGGTGTTAGGTTCTTCTTTGGCCTCAAGAAATTTAGGTTTATTAGGCCTTACTGAACTCTGAAATTCATTAGTTCTATTATGAGGTCCTTTCCTTGAGAAAATATTTTCAGCCATTGCCTTCTTTTCCTCGAAAGAAGAACTACTGCTACCTCATATTGCTCCTTTGCTTCCAAGTTGACTAGCCAACAATTCGAACCCTTTCATGATCTGTTTTGTCATGTCTTCAAAGAATGGTTTCATGAATTTGGTAAATTCCTCTTTACCCTCTGAGGTTCCCTTCTCATCCCTAGCCATAGTTCAATAGAATGCACCTCTTCTCCTTCTTCTTCCTCTTAAAAAAAAACACTTTCAGTTTCAGATTGTAAGGGAGGGAGCAGATTTCTTTGGCTTCTTGTATTCATAAATGGTCATCCACATCAGGTGCAAGGATCATGCTCTGATACCACTTGTAGTGTCCCTTTTTAATAATTTGCACAAACTAGGAAAAATTTTAATTTTTGGCCAATTCGACCCTTAGACTAGTATTGACTCAACTGCTTCCAAATTGCTCCAAATGGTTCTGAATTGGGTCTGAATGAGTTTGGAAGGTATTCAGACATGTAAATGAGGTTTACGGATGCTTGGAAACTCGTAAAACACTTATGCAACATTCATTTATAATCAGGGAAAAATGAAGAACTTTACTAGTCAAATCGAGGTTCACAATCCCCAAGGGTAGGAGATAAAGATGGCTTCCCAAACAATGTAAAAAAATCCCAAATTTCATAACAGAGACATGGTACTGATAAATCACTTCAATGGCATCCCCAATTCATCATTAATAAGTTTCTATGAGCTTCTGCAACTCCTTTAAATCGGATGTCTGTATACTAGCTTTGACATAGGGGGAAATGATAGTAAATCTTCACAAATTGTTATGAAACTTAATAATATTGCTCCAAATGCTAGTATAATGAATATGAAACTTCTTCGGAATATTAATGGAACTCCATACAACATTAATATATTAGATATTGACTGAACCATTCGAATTTGATACCACTTCAAGTGCAAATAACAAGGTATTGGGGAAATGACACATTTATTCATAGTTTAGCATTTGTACATGAAATCTCTTGGAATTTCGATTTGAAAGTATTCTGAGAAGTAAATGAAAAGTATATATATTAGATTACAAATATATGGTGCCTCAAGAGCTATCTCAAAGATATCATCACCTCACCAAGTGCGCCTCTCCTCAAGGAGAAAGAAATGAGAGAATGGTTGTAGAAGCAAGCTGAAAGAAATGTTACCACGAACTTCCATGTAGCTTCAACCTATAAAAAAATACTCCATTGTAGCTCCAAATGAAAGGTATTAATGGCCTCTCCAATTTCCAATTAGGATGGGAATCTTTCACCCTCGAAATTGGTGCTAAGGAAAGTAGAATAACACTCTACTAGCTCTCCTCTCCAAATGCAAAATCTCAAATGATCAAAAGCTAGTCTTCCTATTTGTTCCTGACTTTTATAAACTTCATAAGGCTTCCCTAACTCGAATTTCATCCATGAGCTTGATGCCAACTCAATTTGGGAAGAGATTCCCAAGTATGCCACTTGTCCCTCCAAAACTAGCCTCCTCCTTCACTCAATTCCAGTAGGTGTCTCTTTGGATTCCCTAACTCCCTTGTGCGTCTTCTTGGAGGCTATTTTTATCCCTGACATGTCATGTATGTCATATCTTAGCCATCAGGTATTATTTTTTCATAAGTGTCATAGGCATATTCATCATTGGTGTCATAGAAGCTAGGGAATCTATCCCAAGTGTCCCACTAGCTCCAAAATGCCTCTTCCTCTTCCATGGGAGTTACTCTTCCTCTACATTTCGACCTCATTGAGTCATGCCAAGTATTATTCCCTTCCAACTCCCTCAAGGATAGTGGAATCCACCTTGGATTCAAATGGGTGAGAGTGGCATGCCATGTGGCATGGGAAATCTAGCTTTGTGTGGGTCCCACACCATCCATGTGTCTCCATGACCAAGTTCCATCTTATTTTCTCAACATAAATATTTATTTATCCCCTCTTAATATATTTATGTCGAGCTAAAGTCCATTTGGGGTTTATTAGTCTCCTTATTCCAAATTTAATGTCTCCACCCAACCTAGGAAACTAGTAGATTGGTGGAATTTTCTCCTTTTGGAATTTATTTGAAAGAGGACATTCCAACATTGAATACAACATAGCAATATTCAATTATTTATTAATATTAAGGTAAAGAAAAGATAAACACTTACCTATACACTCATTAGATGTTATGTATGGCATATTCTAACAATGAAGAAGCAGAGTAAGATAAAGATGCCAATGTTAGGTATCAAGATGATGGTTATTTATCTTGATCCTTGATCATCATGTCATCACCTACCTAAATTAAATAATTTCAATATTTCAAATTCTTAAAAATCACTTCTTTAAAACTTGAAGTTTGTAAAGAACAAAAAAATCAATTTAATTATATTCTTGGTAAAGATCAAATCCTTCTGCAAATACTATGCACATTGTCCTTGCCATAGATGTCCACTGTCTAGATATTGCTTACTATTGATTACAGATGGTGGTTACTAATGGTTTACCACAATTGATTACTTCTATATATTTTGTTGCAATTTAATTTTATGATCTTCATTGTTTCCATATTTATAAAGAAATATTTAGGAAGCTTATGTTGTGATTTTATCTAATCTTCATTGTTTCCATATTTCTAGAGAAATATTTAGGAAGCTTATGTTGTGATTTTTATTTAATCTTCATTCTTTCCATATTTATAGAGAAATATTTAGGAAACTTATGTTGTGATTTTATTTAATCTTCATTATTTCCATATTTCTACAAAAATATTTAGGAAACTTATGTGGTGATTGGGGCCTAGCGAAGCTAAGCTAGTGAAGCCAAAAACCTTAACATTCCCTCTTGGGTAGATGGGGGAAGGGATAAATGGTATAGACAAATTTGTTTTGAGAGAAAATATAGAAAGAGAAGGAGATGGAAAGAGAAGGAGAAGGAGTTAGCAAGAAGTCAAGTTTCCTACTTACCTATGTCTATCTAGATTTGGTCAGCCAAAAGCTATCTAGTTAGGAGGAGTAAGGGATCTCTATCTCTCCATTCAATATATTTATGCTTGATAGAGATTTTCTTACTTACCTATGTCTATCTAGATTTGGTCAGCCAAAAGCTATCTAGTTAGGGGGATTAAGGGATCTCTATCTCTCCATTCAATATATTTATCCTTGATAGAGATTTTCTTATTGAAGTTGCCTATTAGGATTGTCCATCTCCTAATGTGCATATTCTGGCTTGTGGCTCTTTGGTTGCCTACAACGGGGATGGACTTGTCCGTCGTTCATAAAAGCACCCATTAGAAGTTTTAGCTGGCCCAAAACAAAAAAAATTGTACACCAACTAGAAAAAGACATATGACATAGAAGTTTTAGCTGGCCCAAAACAAAAAAAATTGTACACCAACTAGAAAAAGACATATGACATAGATTCAATTGTCAAAAATATCCAATCAAATTGCTTGGCACTTCGCGACGCCACCTTTTCAAAGGTCAATCCTCTTTTCATTGATATCTATCCATTTCAGTACGTCATCTGGGCCACTTCTTCACATTCTAGAATTTGGACGTGGTGCCGGTTGAGGCCGGCATTATCAGCCATAGAATTAGATTTTCAGAACTCTGGCTGCACCAGCAATTGACCGCGACATTCTGCCATATTATTGTTACATCATTTTCAATGTACGTTCGTTCAGTCGTTCTTGAATTGTATTTAATAGCATAACAGATGTCGGACATTAGAATTGCCTCTATCTCCAGGCAAGAGTTTGGCATGTATACCGCCAGCTTGTGTCGTGGCAGGCTACCTGAGACGCATTTGAGAGGTTCGGTCTCTGCAGAAGTGTCCATACAATATACAAATACTGCAGAACTGTCCAAGCTACCTACTCAGCCGTGGCTCACATACCGAGAGGTTAGGTCACACAAAAAGTCATTGATCTATTCGCACAGTAATGTGATTACGTCGTAGTCTAAAAATTCTACGATTTGAGTCGGAATAGTTGAATTTACGAGGTGGAAGGAGAAAATAGCTCCCTATAACTTCTTATGGCCATTTAGGGACACATACCAAATTGGTCTTAGGGATTAAACCCATCACCAAGCATTCAAATCGAATTATGTAGGTTTGGGCACATGTATCTGGGCATGGCAAAGTTGGTCAAGTCGACCACAGGCTTCCGTGGAATTTGAGCCCCTAGTGCAAGAATTGATGTCTTCAACGAGTTTTGTAAGTGGATGTTTGATAATAGACATTGGTCAATGCTACAAATCAGAGTTGTAAAAGTATGAATGCTTGATAGTATAGACTATCAAGGTTATAAAAGTATAGGAACAAGTTTTATAGTACATATTGGTCAATGATGACATTACAAAGTTGTAAAGGTGTGAATGTTTGATACTAGATATTGGTCAATGGTGACATTGCATAAATGATATTATTGATTTGTCAATGATAGTTAATGGATACAAACTAGGGTTTTTAGGGTTTATAATACAAACTAGGCTTTAGGCTACAAACTAGGGTTTCTAGGGTTTAGAATGCAAACTAGGCTTTAGGCTACAAAATAGTGTTTCTAGGGTTTAGAATTCAAACTAGGGTTTAGGATACATATTAGGGTTTCTAGGCTTGGCTCTAGGGTTTCTAGGCTAGGCTCTTGGCTCTAGTGCTTCTAGGCTAGGGTTTCTAGGGTAGGCTTCTTGGCTCTAGGGTTTCTAGGCTAGGTTCATGGGTTTCAAGTCGACCATAGGCTTTTGTGGTGGGTTCCGTGGAATTTGACCCCCTAGTGCAAGATTTGACGTCTTCCATGACTTATGTATGTGGATTTTTAATAATAGACATTGGTCAATGCTAACAATTTAGAGTTGTAAAAGTATGAATGCTTGATAGTACAGACTTTCAAGGTTTTAAAAGTACATGAATACATTTTATAGTAGATATTGGTCAATGATGACATTGCAAAGTTGTAAAGGTGTGAATGTTTGATACTAGATATTAGTCAATGGTGACATTGCATAAATTATATTAGTGATTGGTCAATGATAGTTAGTGGCTAGAAACTAGGGTTTAGAATACAAACTAGGCTTTAGGCTACAAACTAGGGTTTCTAGGGTTTAGAATACAAACTAGTGTTTCCAGGGTTTAGAATTCAAACCAGCACTTAGGTTACAAACTAGGGTTTCTAGGCTTGGCTCTATGG
This sequence comes from Larix kaempferi, assembly GCA_027924585.1. Classification (NCBI taxonomy): domain Eukaryota; kingdom Viridiplantae; phylum Streptophyta; class Pinopsida; order Pinales; family Pinaceae; genus Larix; species Larix kaempferi. The sequence goes on from BSBM01000830.1 coordinate 1,294,343, forward strand.
TTTATAGGCTAGGCTCCTCGCTCTAGGTTTACAGGATTAAAATTGAACTCCTATATCGTGACATTAACAAAAATGTGCCCTTCGCTCAAGAAAAATAACTTATTAAGCATGGGAAGATTTTTACACCTTATTTTAACACTTACATTAGGAAGTTTCATGAAAACTTGGGGTGTTGACTAATGTCCTTGGAGGACGAACATTGAGATTCAAGGTAGAGGTAGGGGCTAGATCTTAGAGGAGGGGGAACATGGTGTTATTGATAAATATGATCCAAAAATATGCAAGGGTTTTGATATGTAATTATTTTTTGTAGCATGAAGTTTTTTTTACTCTTGTGCATATTTTTGCATAATGGTTTGGATTCAAAATGATGCACATGAAACAATATATCAAGCTATATTTATCAATCCATCAAACTATCAATGTGAGGATGCAATAGTCAAAATATTAATATCCATAATCAATGAGACCATGAAACAAAATCGGAATATACATGTACACCACTTACCTACAACATAGTACAAAAAATAACATGCATGACACATACCTGACTACCTACATGTGGTCACTCAAGTAGACCAATGAGATCAGCTATAATCCAACAGTATCCTTTAACGCATCGTGCTCGGAGTAAGGCAAGAAGTATCGTACCTTTGATGAGTTCTTCCTTGGCATTGTTTGCAACTGGAGGTTTGTTCCAATAACTAAGTTTGTATAATGGTATACAATCTGACCTGGTCTATAATCTTCAAATACATACCCTTTTTTCTTTTTGAGTGGGAAAATTGTGTCAAATATTCTCCTTTGATAACCATCGACCCAATCGAAAAATCATTTCCCTGAGAGTCCCTTCATGAGACATTGAGGGTCTTCCTCCCATCCAAGCAACGTGCCTGCCAATAGTCGACACCCCCATTCATTGCCTCTCGGGGAAACCACTGCTTATATGTGCCCTACATAAAATATAGTGCCAACATTTGAGTCAACTAAATAATCACAACTAGTAGTCAAAAATTTCAAAACTATCAAAATATTAATCAAACCTCGTTGTACGAGATCTGGTATGTGGTCATATTCTGGTGAAATACTTGATTGGTCCTCCTCCAACTGGGATAATTCTATAGCTATATGTCGACCAATGGGGAGTGATACATGATCCCAGCTATCAACCCAATCCATGTATTCACAATTTTCCCATTCACCACTATTACATGGAGAACAAAAACAAGAGAGTTTATGTGTCCACATTTCAAATGTAGCATTGTGTGATGTTCTAACTGAATGAAATGCACGAGTTCCCTAGATGGTCTTGTAGTCATATAACTGTGATCGATCTACATCGAACTCCTCCCAAAAATATCTATGTACATGTGCTTTTCTGGTTGACTAATCTTCTTGCCTTATTGCTCCCTCCCCCATGACTGAAGACCACCATTCAACAATGGTCTTTACATCTCGGATGAGCGAAATAGATGTGAAATTGATTTCTTTCCTATGTAGTGCAGTCTTGATGCACACACATACTCCATCATGTTCCCCTTTTCCATGTCCAGTCTCAAAATAGTTCCAAATATGTGGCACCTTGTGCCTTTTGTGGAACATACACAACCATTAAAAGACACAGGCATTTTTGAAGTGCCTCACACAACCATCAGACCAAATCCAATGTTCTTCCATCTGTATATTTGTATCCTTCAAGTGATTGTAGAACATTTGAAAGTTGTACAAAATCCATGTCGTGACACATTTCATCACTTATGTAGACATGATACTCCTTCAATATAACCATGTTGTCTTCAGTACTATTTTCCCCATGTCTATAGGTGATATGGACCATTACATTGACTTGGTCTGAGTGATAATATTGAATCTGAATTTCATTTTGTGGTTGAAGAGTGTATTTTTCCGCAAATTGACCACTGATAAGATAGTCCCAACAAGAACCGTATCCCTACACGTTATAAATTGTTCATCTTGCCAACAAGCCACATGTACATTGTTGTTGTGTCTTTTAAAAGAATCCCTCCATGAAGTCACAAACCCATACCTACTAGATCAACAATGAAGACCTATATCAATATATTGTTACATATGAAATTGCAAACTGAAGAAACAAATAGTATTCAAGTACTCATTAATAACTTGAGAAGTGACGAGTTGTATTTTTTTTCTTTCATTCCCTCCACCAATATCACATGTGACATATTTGAATGACTGCAAGATCACCGCTTTCCTCCCAAGTTCATGCTCATCGGTCACATTATGCATTTGTCCAATAATTCCGTTCCATTGCACTTTGGGCATGTCCCATCTAAGGAGGATTTTTTATAAAATGTGCAACCTTCTATCTTTCTGCATAAAATGCTATGAATAAAGTCTATATATGACATCGGTGGGAATGTAGCTGAACATTCCTGCACAATATTGTTATGCAATACATGCAATATATCTGTGTGTGTGTGACATAATAATAACCGTACTTAATGTGGTATCGACAATAGCATGTGCTACGAGTTGTGTTTATTTTAACATATCATGGTTTGCATTTCTCAAAGGATCTTTGGCCCAAGTTAAGTTCATTATGTTCATGACTAAATATCTCATATAATTTTGTTTGTGTCATGTCAAGAAATTTTTTAATGTGGGGTTAACGATCCCTTGAACCCCTTCTCAATTTTAATACATATTTTTAGTTGGAAGAAGGTATAGTGTTGTCATGCTAAAAATCTTGCACTAGTCCCTTTACCACATCAATGAGCTTCATATGAGAGCGTGGAAACCTGCAAATAAAGGACTAGACATCTGTCTGACCAGTTTCAAGTTGTTCTCTTCTAACAAAATGCCTACAGAGTGTTTTGAGATTCAAATTAATAAGTTTGGATGTTGGCTTAAGAAAACAAAGAGCGCTAGTGTTTTTGTTCACAATTGATTGTGACAACACATGATGAACCGCATTGCGATCCTTTGAACAATACTTATTTCCAATTGTACTAAATGCATATACACTAAAATTTTAACAATATGAGATCTCTGTCCATACTTTTTAATCATCTTTATCCCTAACTTTCTCCTAACAATAGTCATAGAACTAGATTTTAACAATGATAAAAATATCTGCACGTATCCCCATCATATTTAGATTAATTTTTTTTATCAATTATTTGTTGAGTTTGGTAAGAAATAATGCATTTATACAACGTACCTTCAAGCGAATTAACAAGAATTTCATTAACCTGTATACGTTTTGGATTTCTTCGGCGTGTACTTGCTAATGGAGGTAAGGGTGTTGGAACTATGCCATGCACAACATCACTAGGACGCTCTGGTGTTTCAACAGGAACCTGTTGTCTTTCATTCTCTTGTTGGCAGCTGGATGTGGGAAATTGGACATTCTCTTGGACAATCTCATTAACATCTGCTTCTTCCACCATAGATTCTACGTTCAACACCTCCCTAACTTAATCACTTATATAACCACAATTCATCATAACAATATGTCCATATTGAGATTGTGATTCATTAGTCTGAGGTTGATTGATGTTGGAATTGAAAAATCCCCCGATGAGCACCTACGTTTTCCTTATTGAATAGTTCCATGGGGTGTTTGTTCATCAAATGTTGTGGAAATTAAGGGCCCCTCTAGTGAATTCTTCCATTTTTCTTGTTGTGAATTGGTAGGAACGACCGTGGCATCATCTATGGTTGGAATTGGATGAGTATCCATGGAATGCCTTCGATTCCCCATATCCAATATTTTTTTTTCTCTGTTTTCTTCAATGTTTTCTTGAGGCTTCGTTTTCCTTTCCAATTTCCTTGTTCGATTGCATAGATTCCCCATGACCACAATGAACAATACAATGAAAATAGATTCTACAAGCATGATCAATTGTGAATATGGATTCTTCCTCAATTGTGAATATAGGTTCTTCAAGCATGCTCAATTGTGAATATAGATACTTCCTCAATTGTGAATATATATTCCTCAAGCTTGCTCAATTGTGGAAGTAAATCCTACCTCAATAGTGAATATAGAAAATTATTCATTTGATAATATAGGTTCTCCAACCTTGCTCAATTGTGAATATAGATACTTCCTCAATTGTGAATATAGATTCCTAAAACTTTCTCAATTGTGAAAGTAAATTCTATCGCAATTGTGAATATAGAAAATTCTTCATTTGTGAATATAGGTTCTTCAATCTTGCTCAATTGTGAATATAGATACTTCGTCAATTGTGAATATATATTCCTCAAGCTTGCTCAATTGTGAAAGTAAATTCTACCTCAATTGTAAATATAGAAAATTCTGAATATAGAAAATTCTTCATTTGTGAATAGGTTCTTCAAGCTCGCCCAATTATGGATCTAGATTCTTCTTCAATTGTGTTCATATGGATTCCTTAAGTTTGCTCAATTGAGAATATAGATACTTCATCAATTGTGAATAATTATTCTTCAACCTTGCTCTCTTCCTCAATTGTGAATATAAACTCTTCAACCTCGCTCTCTTCCTCAATTATGAATATAAATTCTTCAACCTTACTCTCTTCCTCAATTGTGGATATAAATTCTTAAACCTTGCTTTTGATTATGGATATAAATTCTTCCTCAAACTTGAATATAGATTCTTCATCCTTGCTTTTGATTGTGGATATAGATTCTTCCATAGATTCTTCAACCTTGCTCAATTGTGAATGCAGGTTCCTCTTCCATTATGAACATAGATTATTCTTGAGTTTGCTTTATTGTGAATGTAGAATGCTCTTCAATTATGAACATTGAGCCTTCAAACTTGCATAGATCATTGTTAAAACTATTCAATTGCACGGGTATGTTTGCATCGCAGTCGGGGAGAAAATAGGTAGAGTATTTATGCAGAATTAAAACGCTCGAGCATTATTGTATCACAAACGCTCAAGCATTTCTTAAAGCCATAACTCTCAAGCGTTATTCTATTACAAAATGCTCAACCATTTCTTAAATCCATAACGCTAGAGCGTTCCTTTTATAATAAAAACTACTCTTACAATTAATATGTTTGGTGCACGACTAGGTAACGTTTAGTGAACAAAAATGCTCAAGTTTTTCTTTAACAATAAGCGCTTTAGCATTATGATTATCTACACAAAACATTTCTTCAACCTTCTTTAATATTTCCTTACCAAACAAATATTTCCTTTATGTGTACCTCACCCCCTCCATCCCTTTCCCTCTATCTATCTCCCTCCCTCCCTCCCTCCCTACCTCTCTCTTCCTAGCCATCCTTATCTTAAAGGGTTTTGGGATTCATGTTGTATGGGTTAGGAGGTTAACTAGGGATTTTGGGTTATGGGTTAAGGGCTTATAGTTAAAGGGGTAAAGGGGTTTAGGTGTTTAGAAGCTATGGGGTTAGAGAGATAAGGAGCTAAGAGTTTATGGGGTTTACAATCTAAGGAATTAGGGGCTAGGGGTTAAGGGCTTAGGTATTAGGGGTTAGATTATTTAGGTTTTAGAGCTTAAGGGGATAGTAGTTAAGGGTTTAGGAGTTAGGGGTTAAGGGATAATAAGTGATTAACTAGAGTTAAGAGGATTAGGCTTAAGGAGTTCGGGGCTTTAGTTGTTAAGGGATTCAGGGCTCGAATGATAGGGTATTAATGTTTGAGAGGTTAGGGGTTAAGTTTTAAGGGCTTATGGTTTAAGTGGTTTAGGGGTGACGGGGTAAACTCAGGGGTTAGTGGTTAGTGGTTAGTGCTTGAAGGATTAGAGGTAAACATGTAAAGGGATAAAAGGCTTTAGGGGTTAGGGTATTTATTGCTTAAGGCATTTAGGGCTCCGAGCTTGGGGGGTTAGGGTTTAAGAGGTTAGAAATTAAGGGTGTAAGTGTTTGTGGATAAACTAGGGCTTAGGTGTTAGGTGTTAAGTGCTTAGAGGTAAAGGGGTAAAGGGTTTTAGAGGTTAAGGGATTGAGGGCACCGATGTTAGGGGGTTAGGGTTTAAGAGGTTAAGCATTAAGGGTGAAGGGTTTAAGTGTTAAGGGCTTGTAATAGATCAATTATATAGTTATACTCTTGGTCAAGATAAAATGCTTCTCAGCCCATGGAGTTATAGCAATTGGTAATGAGTAATTCAGATGAGAAATTGTAAATAGAAGCTCACAAGTTCAAATCTCCGTGGGTACTTACTTACAAAAAAAAAGAAAGATAAAATGCTTCTCAAATATTGTTTGACAATAGAAGACACATGTTAGTGATACCTTGTCAAATGAATTGTTGGCCTTGTCTACCATATTGTGGCAAATCTAAAGAGATAGATCTTGATTTTGATGTGGATCAATTTATAAATCTCATTGCAAAGAAATTCTCACCTACTCTTTACATCAAGATTTTAAAAGACGTCATGGTGAAAGCACAAAGGAATTGAAGTAGTGTTATGTGATGTCGTTGCAATGCAATAGCATAATCATTTTGTAATAATTAGCTTATCTATTCTTGAATTTGGGTTAAAGTTATTTCACAAATTGTAATCTAAGCATTGTTTCCTCATATTTTTATTTTTATTAATGTTAGTGTTTTCTAATATGTAGATTAGATCCAAATCTCTTCATATTTGGTATTAAATATCATTTTTAATCATTTCTCATAGTATATTAATTTGTTAACAATTTAATATATAATTAACATAAACTAATTGTTATGTAGAGAAAAATGCTTCTCCTATTACATCATAATTAGTTCCTATCTAGTTTTCTTGAGGGAATATTTCTTCCATCACATTATAATTATTTTTACAATATGTTTGGATACTAATCTTAATTTAAATTAATTAATCACAAATAAATTATCTTTTTATATTAATCCTAACTTAAAGTTGATTGGTTGCAAATATGATAGTTGATGCAAACTAGCCCAGCCCATGGTTAGATGCAAGCCAAGACCATCATTTGCCTAACGATGGAAACACATTTTTATAAGAAACCAAATATTCACTAACGGTATATGTTAAACTACTTTAGGGAATACCATAAATAGTTCAATAAACGATCTACCCCTTTAGATACCTTATTTTCAAGGAAACCATATACTAACATATTAGTAGAACATAAATCCTTACTTGTAGAGAAGTAATGTTGAAATCTTATCTTTAGAAAAATTGATGCTATTTTAATGAGTTTATATTGGTTTTCGTTAATTAGTTTTGTCGTTTACGTTAAACATAGAAGTTAGAGATTTATTTTTTAAATATTTTGTAGGTTTTTTTTTTTTTTTTTCAATATTACTAAGGTCTTATTGTAATGGACACTTTTTAATAATATGCTATACAAGGTTTCTTAATATTCATAAGTTTTAATGACAATAAGTAAATCATATTGATTTTCTATGAATGGGAGAAATAATATTTAATTTTTAATTTTAAAGAATAAAAGAGAGTTTGAAGAGTTTGTAATTATATGGACAAATCATTTACTTAAACAAGGTAACAAGTAGTTGAGGCATAGACAATAAGTGATTACAACTAAGTATAGTTAACTTGTGACCTATAAGTAGTTGTGCTATATTGTATCGGTTTAACTATGTCATACAAGAAAGTGCCAACTTCATCAATAATGAGCATATTGGTATTTAATCCCAACACTTTTATAAATTAAACTACAAAATCTTAATTTTGTTTCAAATAATGAAAATCGTGCAAATAATTTGTGCAATGCATTATAACATAAACTCTTTATAAGTGGATGTATCGTTATATTTGATTCTTATATTTTCAAACATATTTACCTTTACCTTTACCTTTACCTCCATGTTTATGTATCAATATATCACTTATTGAAGTTTATATATATATATATATATATATATATATATATATATATTAAGTTAAGTTGATATATGTATTTATCTATTTAATATTATAGAGGATGGAGGATTGAGAATTGACGGTGTTCTCTGTTTCTGGTTGTAGAATTGTGTCTTTGCTACTATGGCTATTGCAAGATGAAGATTGTCTACCTACTTCATTCTCTAACCATTTTCTAATCATTGTAATTGTTACTTGTTTAATAATTAATCTACATCTTCTAGTTAATTGGTTTAATTTCAAGTTATGGATGGCTAGCTACATGCTATCACCAACCTTCTTTTGTCATATTATGTCATGAACTGCCATTAGCTCTGCATTATTTTTTATATTTCTTGTTTTTATAATTATTTAGCTACAAAGTTATCCATGCCTAGCTACATGTTACCCAACCAACTTCTTCCAATTATGTGCCATAAAGTACCTAAGTTATCCATATATCAATTATGAATTATTTTTTATATTTCTTTTTTTATTTTATTATAATTGTTTAGCAATTAATTATCCATGCTTAACTACATGTTATCGCCTAACTTCTTTTAGTATCTTTCATGAAAAGCACGATCATTATCTACCAGCTATTTCTTATATTTCTTATTATTTTTATAATTAATTATTTATAGAAAAACTAAGGCTTTATATATATGTCTAAAAATAATGTTAGCTTCTCCATTTTGGGTGATTGGACCAAAAAATGAGCCCAGCTAAACTAAAACAGAAACCTCAACATTCTTTTGGGCAGGTGGGGTACGGGATAAATGGCAGAGACAAGAGATTTGTTTTGAGAGAAGAGATGGAAAGAGAAGGGGAAGGAGTTAGCAAGAAGTCAAGTTGCCTGCCTACCTATCTACGTTTGGTCAGCCAAGAGCTATCTAGTTAAGGGGAGTAAGGGATCTCTATCTATTCATTCACTATATTTATCCTGAATAGAGATTTTCTTATTTTCTTATTGAAGTTGCATGTTAGGATTGTCCATCTTCTAATACGTTAGTGCCCATACTGTCGCTTGTGGCTCTATGGTTGCCTACAACGGGGATGGACTTGTCCGTCGTTCATAAAAGCACCGTGGGGCCCAAAACAAAAGAACTGTACATAGACTTCGATTGTCAAAAATATCCAATTGAATCGTCAAATTTGTGTGCAGTCTAATGTTTATGAAATACGTGTATTGATCTACAAATAACACGACAACCTATAGATATAGATGTGAGTTGGCAGTAGTTGGCGTAACAGCTTTTCAAATCACGGCAGGTCAATCCTCTTTTCATGAAATTGAGACCAGCATTATCGGCAATCTGTGGATAGAATAAGGTTTGCAGAACTCTGGCTGCACCAGCAATTGAACGCCAGATTCTGCCATATTGATGTCACATCGTTTTCAATGTACGTTCGTTCAGTCGTTCTTGAATTGTATTTAATAGCATAACAGATGACGGACATTAGAATTGTCTCTATCTCCAGGCTTGCCGATGGCAACGCACCACGGTCCACAGCCACAAAATTTGTAATGCCTGGGTTTTGTATGAGGTTTGAGCAACTTTGTCGTGAGAGTTTGGCCAGCTTGTGTTGTGTCAGGCTACCTGTTGAGACGCATTTGAGAGGTTCGGTCTCTGCAGAAGTGTCCATACTAAATACTGCACAACTGTCCACGCATCCTACATACCGAGAGGTTCGGCACGCCACACAAAAAGTGATTGATCTATCCACGTCCAAATGTAATCAATTTGAAGAGTGAACAGTTATTCTTCTGACACATTTTTCATCTGTCGTCTCTTTTTGGTTTTGTAAATTGAAAGAGGCTAAACGTAGAACATTTGTTTTTTTCGGTAGGAATTGAAAAATAAAATGGAGTGAGTTAATTGTTGAAGTTACAGTTTTGGGTTGTTGGAATTGCATAATTTGGATGTTTCATAGGTAATCAAGGATGCTGAATCTATCTCTACAATAAAAATTGCAATTCTAACAACAAAAATTACAATTTCAACAATTTCTGTGTTCCACGAACATTAAACATTGCCTGAAGAGTGCAAATCTTCTAGAAATTAGACAACTCTCAAAGAAATTATATGAATTCCATTATTTCCTATATACTCAAATTGTGTTTTTGAGTGTAAAAATAAATTTAACACTCCTGACAACCAAGGCACCCAATTTATGCATATTTTCCTTGCTTAGCCAAAAAGTGTAAAAAAATGACACTAAAACTTCGCCTGTTTAGACTACTAGTTTGGTAATGTTTTCAAAGATGTATTATATATAAATTATATTTTTTATAAATAAAAGTTAAAAATAAAAAATAAAAAATGTCACTCTTATTAACTAATCCACTGAAGCTTGGGTTAAGGAGTTCCCTTTCATCCTATACTATCTTGGGTTAAGGAGTTCCCTTTCATCCTATCCTTTATGCTTAAAAGTAGAATTCTAAATTTGGTAAAGATGTAAGGGCAAAAACTTAATTTAGCTCCATTGAAAAATGATTTATCCCTATAACTATAAATCATCATGGAATCTACATCCTCCTCTTTGACAAATCAAATCATGTGGAGAAAAGAAAACTCTTCAAACAAAACTTGCATTGTCATGGTTAACCTAAACATGAGCTTATTGATGTTATATCAATGTAGAGTTGTATGCAAAGGAAATATTTGTACAACTTGTGTTCAAAGTAAAAATCATAAAAGATTTGGGTATTGGGTATAACATCAATGGAAATAGTTAGTGGGTGTTCTAACCTCCTCATGCTCTTAATCATTTTCTAATGATACGTGGGTTCTTATGCCATGTGTTAAAGTGTTAGCAAGTAGGTGTGGTGAAGTGAGGTGATAAAAAGATGCTTTTTTTAAAATATCTAAACTTTAGGATATTTTTATAATTATCTTTTAAATATAAATAATTATTTAAATCTGGTAAAAGAAATATTAATTGTTTTGTTTTGTTTTGTTTTTTATATTTAAAATTTGTTATGTGTGTATTTAAAGAAAAGCACATAGTTTATATTTGATATATATGTAATTGAAAAAAATATATATATATTTTGAGATTTCTATCTATTAAAAAAATTAATATACATTTTTTTAATAAAATTTGATATATATGTATTTAAAACAATTTGATAATATGTGTTTGAAAAAAAAAAATGTTTTCCAATATGTGGTGTTATTTGATTTTGCAAGATAAATATCACACCATTTTAATTATAGTCATATTCATTTATATATTATTATAGAAGTGAATATTTTTAGTGAATAGAATTTGCAGGGATTTCTTAAATCAATCTAATTTAATCTTAATTGCTTTACATTTTAGGTTATAAAAATTTGTAAAGAAGAAATTGGATAAAGAGAGTTCATAGATATTATGACATAGGATTATATTTTTTTATTAAATACTTTTTTGCATAAGAAAAATTATCTATTTTTTTTTATTATCAATAAACATAGACATGGATATGCAATATTTCTCTATGATTATTGTTATTATTGTTTTAACATATTTATATATGAAACAAAAATATTCAAAAATTGTAACCATATTTCATTTTTAATTGGTTTGCATATCTAACAAAGAAAAAAATAGATACATGAATTTTTTAAAGCTATTAAAGTAAATGGGTGAATCCATGAAGATGGGTAGCATTTTGGCCAAAAGTGACCTGAAAATTTGATTCTAGAGTCATTTGTTAAATCGAAGCCCTAAAAAATCATGCATGCTTGTGAATCCAAACATGCAATAAGAATACAAATTGTCTACACATAATGCATACTTTTTTTTTTTTTGAAGTTTATTTTTTTTATTAATTTTCAAAACTAACTGTTGAAATAAAATAAAAAATACCTGTTTGAAGAGTGTTGATGTGGGGAATATATATTTTGAAATTTTTGGGTTATGTATTTTTTATGTTATATTGATTTTTGCTTGCATTGATTCGAAGTTGTGGACATGGTTTTGTAACTGTAAGTTTGAAATATATATATATATATATATATATATATATATATATATATTAACTTAGAAACCCGTAAACCACAAATACATTGGTATGAAGTCCGCCACCTAAGGTACATCCTAGGACAACTTTTAAGCTTTGCTAAAGAGGCCATTAAAATCAAATTTGCAAAAAAGGGGTTAAAATACGGTTTAAATCCCTCAATCCAACAATAAAATCCTAAATACCTCGTTTTTAAAAGTTTAAAATCTACGTAAAAAATAAATTATATTAATTTAAATAGCTTGATCGAGCTATTTAAATTAATATATTTTATTTTTTACGTATAAAGTTCAAATTTTTTCCATATATTATGATTGTTTTTATTAATTTCATTTAAACACTAAATAATAACATTATATAGTAATCCATAATATTTACAAACATAGCTATTTCAAATCTTTTTAAATGTAATGTATTATTATCAATGTATTTAAAACAAAATTAAAAATAGAGCAATCATAAACAAGAATTAAATTACCCAATTATGACACATTAGTTGCAATGACATGCTGAAAAACAGAAATATTATCATTAAAATGAATTATTAGAGGTACCTACAAAACTAAGAAGATGAAACGTAGAATGACGGATGACCTTCCGGAATATATAACTTTTATTTATGGAAACGTGGTATAACCACCCCAAAATGTCATTATTTTAAGATTGGTATGTTTTTTTTCTCTAAAACATAATGCACATGTTTTAGTTGAGCTGCCTGTTTGTTATGTAAATTATCAATTTATGAGGAAAAAAATATGTAGAGGCGTAGGCAATAGAAGAATCTTGTGCGGGGCTATTTTTCCAAAATTTTAAAAGTTAATTTATATAATTTTTTTAATTAAGAAAGTCAGTGAAGCCTTAAAACAACATGCTCAAGTGTTGGTACACCATATCATGGTCTGAAAATAATCAATAAACCTTTTTTTTTTAGCTTGTAGGTATTCTTGTACTCTTGTGCGGGTTCTTTTCCATTCTCGAAATAGGTAAGCCAATCAAAATTATAGGCCAAATAAACGACCTATGTTTTTTAAAAATTTGACATGAGAGTAGTTAAAAATGAATTAAAAATAGAAAACAACAACAGATCTATTCAAAAAATATATAGTTAGAATCTGCACACAGAGCTCGACAAGTGTGTGCAATTTCATCTGCAGTGCACTAGTGGATCATATGTGTAACTAGGTGTGAAAAACATGAAGTTACAGCATTTGATGTGTTCTGCCATAAATCAGACCGAGACTCAAGGTTTGGAAATCCGAAGCAAATTTCAAGCCTGCAAGGGCGCCAAAAACAATTTGAATACAGAGACGCATGCGCGCAAATACGCACACGCGTAG